>JAMZEH010000044.1:1947500-1965000 GCA_024699665.1 Ostrea denselamellosa | reverse complement strand
AGCTATCAGTGGCGTAGCTAGCCTGGAAGTGAAGTGTACGCACAGTATCAAATCCATACTAGGGTAGGGATCCAGGTAAGGCAAGGCCCTGTTGGGGGCCCAGGAGCGACGCCCCCGGAAGCTCATGGGTTTTGGGGCTTTTTAAGTCACATATATAGGTTGTTCTAGCTATAAAATCATGCATAATAAAATGAAAAAAAAAAATCATTTTTGTTGTTAAATTGATGTGTACGCCTGGGCGTTTTGGCGTCAACGGCAGCTACGCCACTGGCTGTGACACGAGAGCGTTGTTTTTGCGGTCTCATCTGAAGGACCATCCATTCCGTCAACTGTACATGTTCATTATACTTTGCTCCTGGTGCTCTCAAGTAGAAGTATTGGTACCATTTAGTATAAAATCAATGTTCCTATTATATTTATTTTAAAAGTTGTGTTATCTGGGGATGTTGCTGTTAATAGAGAACCACTTAGTCGCCTCTAACAACAAGTAAGTGGTAATGAGGTCCTATTGTAACCCGAATCTATGGAACATTATTATTGCCAGTGCAGCCTTCCATTGGTTCGGGTGCTGTCTGGCGCGCTTTGTGCCGTTTGTTAGGCCGCACTGGTTCTGGCTTCAGATTGCTCCCTTTGCCTGATCGGGATGTAGGGCTCACGGCGGGTGTGACCGGTCGACAGGGGATGTTTACTCCTCCTAGACACCGGACCCCACCTCTGGTATGCCCAGGGGTCCGTGTTTGCCCATCACTCTGATTTGTATTTTCCATAGGAATTACGAGATTGAATACTGTCCTTTATCTTAACCTTTTCGTTAGATCTGACCATATTGACGATATGCATTTTGTACATCCCATCATGACGAATAAAAATGGTGTAAAACCATAATCAATCAATCAATCAATCAATCAGGACGAAGAGTCAATAGTGAAGTCATACTTTGGTATGCGAAAGAGAGAGAGAGAGAGAGAGAGAGAGAGAGAGAGAGAGAGAGAGAGAGAGATTCATTGGCCTCGACTCAACTCCCCCTAACACCTCAATCCACAAAATAGTCTTGAATCCACAAAACATTGGACACCATTTCTGTATTTTATGAATGAAATATACTATACTTCAAAAACAAAGTGTCTCCTTAGCTCCTCAAATTGAAAGTGATATAAATTGCACACCTCCCCTTAATGTATTGCATGGTATAGAGGTAAAAATATGGACACGCATGTATACATTATGAACTCCACTTGTTGCACTGAGACCAATGTCAGTATATGATACAAAAATAACGACTGTTATGCTGACCTGAACTAACCTTGTACATCGAAAAAAGCTGTAGGATCCTCTTTGATCCATTGTTTGTTTGTTTTACGTCCCGTCGAGAATGTGTCACTCGTTTTGAGACGTCACCAGCTGTAGGTGAAGTACCACAGACTTAGACCAATGCTTAGAGCTCAAGGCCGTAGCAGTGCGAGTTCTTTAACGTTACAACGCCTGTCGCGCACAGGGCCCCGGTTTTTAAGGTGATATCCGAAAGACCCGTGATTCACACTTCTAAATACCGAGTGTTTGACGAAGGAGCAATCACTACTTATGTTAACAGCTTAGATTTAACACAAAATATTCTCACTATCAAACCCTTTCAAAATTTTTATGACGTATTATGGAATGCCAACACGTAATGCACACATGGCAGGAGTCTTTTGATGTTTCCATAGCAACAGATGAACAAAAGAAGAATCAGTTTTAAGGGTCCTTAAGGAATTTGTAGATAAATACATTTCGAATGACGCAACGGCTAACCTGAGTGAAAAGAATATTGTGCTTCCAAACGGTTCAACATTCCACTTAAATGTACCACATTCTAATTCTTGGTCTGCAACACAGAACAGGGACCTATGAGAAAACGCTTAGAAATAGGCTTAAGGTACATGTACAGATGCGTGAATCTCAACATTAAGATGGCAAAACAGAAAGGCAATGATCTCAGTGACGAAATACTGTACGTGTTGACTGAAAGAACATCACAGTCTGAATATACTTTAGAAATTTAAGATTTGTCTGTACTAGACGTTACGACTGTATGCAAAACTTTTTATGGTTTGTTTGTAAACAAGAGAGGTAAGATATACTTTCAAATATTGAAAAAGAGCTCCACATGGAATATATATTGAAAAAAATTAAGCAAAACATTCCAAGAAATCAGAGCCGTCAGGATTATTCCATCTCTATCTGCAGCCTTTGACGGTATGAAGGAGACACAACGAAACCGTCAATGCACTTTACTGAGACATAATTTGGCCTCCTCTCGTGAGATTGAACTGAGCATTTTACACAGGTTAACTCATGTAAAGCCATTAACAGCAATTACTGGACGGTGTTTAGACTCCTACACAAAACCAATATCATGTCCACTTAGTCAGCTAAATCTCGTTCATTTGAAAGGGTGGACCAGAGATCATCAACAGGAAATGCTGAGTGACTTTGGAATCTAATTCAATGTTGTAGTATCTGATGTAATGTCTTAATTTGAACAACACAATTGACAATTATTTTTCATTACTCACATTTACTAATATTTAAAGCACCTGGTGTGTATTGTTCTGTTTTTGGTCTGCCAACATCACTTGCCTAATGTAAACTAGAAATCTTGAGATAATCATGTCAATTAGGTATTGAAAACAAATCATATTTAATTAGAAATAAATGGCAAAAATATTTATATTAATTTGAATACGATTGATGGTCCCATTGTAATAATTTAAATTTTCAATGTTATTTTACAATACACTTCTACATTATAAATCTGTGCATAACATTTCAAACATTGTTTAAGGTAGCTTCACCCTCATGCAATGCCATGGGTTTTTGCAAAAATCAATACAGTATTTGATTAAACTTCTTGCAAGTTAGAAATACATCTTTTGGAATTTTATCCACTGGGCAATATTTATGTTTTATTTGGTTATTGTGTTACCGGATGATAAATCAGAAAGACAGCTCCGGCACATAGAATCAATGACACACATGGCAAAGAAATAATTTGATATAAATTTTTCATCAATCAAATAAATAGAATGTTTTCCTACATTAAATCACATAATTCAGCATATTATAGATAACTAAATCTTACTAATATACTACATCTAAAAACAGAACATGTCGGTCTACAACATATAGTGGCATCAAACACCATATGAACAGCACTCAAGAAATCAACTTAACGCAAGCGTCAAAAGGTCAGGCCGCAGAAAATATGAAATAAATTATATGTTTAAATATATTTTTAAAAAGATCGTACCATACTGAAGATGTGCATTTTGTACGTACATCCATTCAGGATGAAGAGTTGATTATGAAGTCATACTTTAATTGCTACAGTAAGGAACATTCCTTAGTAGAAACAACTTTACGGAGAAGGATAACGATTTTAAAAGGAGTTTTCATGCACTCATTTGTACTTCACTCCCCTTATCACCTGAAGATCACCTGAATATATTACTAGTTGTGTGAAGTCTTGAATCCACAAATCACTACACACCCTTTCTTGCATTGCATATAAATGATTGATTGATTGATTATATGTTGTTTAACGTCCCACTCGAGATTTTTTTCACTCATATGGAGACGACACCTTTGCGGGTGAAGGGTTGCAAAATTTAGGCCTATGCTCGTTGCTCAGGGCCTTCGAGCAGGGTGGTACTTCCCCTGCAGCTGGTGACGTCTCAATATGAGTGAAAAAGAAACAAACATCATTTCCTTGAGCAGGGAGGGATCTTTATCGTGCCATACCTGCTGTGACACAGGACCTCGGTTTTTGCGGTCTCATCCGAAAGACCGCCCCATTTAGTCACCTCTTTCTGCAAACACGGGGTACTGAGGACCTATTATAACTCGGGTCCTCACGGGACCACCCGATATGAAATGATATCAAATAAAATATGTATATTACTCATACACTCACTCTTGCATGAACTGACCTGATTAGTTGATAATAATAGTATGCAAATCTAAATGTCCAAAGTGACTTTTAACTGAAGTGCAATTCATTCCCAAATTCAAACTGAATCTTACATTGACCGAGGACTGTCATGAGACCAATAATCAAAAAAAAAACCTATCCAATGAACCATGAAAAACAATTATCAGTAATTAATCTAACCTATGGCTGGCCATAAGGGAAATCTAAACATCACCATTGCTATTGAAGGGCTCCAAAATTTAGGCTTATCCTTGGCGCTCATGGCATAAAAATTCCTCATGTATGTTTCATAGTCATTTATGATTTCATTACAAAGCAGAATTAAAGTACAACATGAAAATTTTTGTAGAGAGGAATTTATATCAAGTAACATCAATTGTTGAGATTATATTGAAGTTTTAATTTGTACATGTCATGGTCACAGTAAATATTTAGTCATTAGCCATCAAACAGTTCTTACAATTTATTATCAACATAAACAAGAAACCCTTGGACAACAACGCTTTCAGCTACTGTGATTTTATAAAGTTTCCTTGCAATCTTTATTTCCAATGAAAAGTTAAATGTTTACAGATAGACGGACGCCAGACAAAAAGCCATCAGAATGACTCTTACTTGAGCTTTCAGCTTATATGAGCCGAAAAGCATATGCCAAGCACACAAAGCATACAAATTTAACAAGATTTATTTAAAGGCACAAAATTGACATTACATTTTTTTAAAAACATGTGTAAGAAAAAACATAACAGCAAACCATTTCAAAGAAAGTGACAAAATCATTTGCACAGGTAAAGTAGAGGATACGGGATACGTGTGGATATGGTAATCCATTCCAAATTTAGCTTTGTAGATCTTACTTTACAATGACACAATGGTTTAAGCTATCTCTTTAAGCAATATAGATTAACAAAGCATGCACAAAGTTGCATGGTTTTTGTAGACAATGGTCTATAGTTGGCTGGAATATGGCTTAAAATCTGATACTTTTTGAATCGCTCATTCACTCTTTCAACATGGATTCTGTTGCATGCAATTTTATAACATAAGTCAGATTCTTTGCTTGTAGAATGGGTCTTGTCCTCTAGAAATGGAGGGATGTTGAGCTGAACTCCCTATGGCACCTTGTCATGAATGTTACATCCCTTGTCAGCCAGGATTAAATCCCCTGGAATAAGTTTCTCGCGAAATTTGGAATGTTCAACAATATTTGCATCTGATACCGACCCAGGATAGAGTGGTGACACAAAAACACAAGAACCACTTGGAGCAACAGCGGTCAAAACCGTCATAGTATGTCTACTAAAGTCAGATGGCACATCCTGAGTAATTTCAGTACAGTCAACAGATGCTCTTACACAGCCAATATCTTCAAATGATTTAGGCTGTGAACCTTTACACTTAAGCTGACTAGGCATGCCTACCCTTACCATAATACCTTTGTAAAAGATCTCGTGCAAGGCACTTATAATGGTATTCAGTATGTTTGAAATGGTAGCCCAACTTATACAAAACCTGTCGGCCAAATCAAGATCCCTGAAGTGGAGTCGAAGGTGAAGTACCATAAATTTAGACCTATGCTTAGCGCTCAGGGCCGTAGCAGTGAGGGTTCTTTAACGTGCCAACGCCTACCGTGACACGGGACCTGCGTTTTTAAGGTCATATCCGAAAGACCCGTGATTCTCACTTCTAAATGCCGAGCGTTTGGCGAAGGAGCAATCACTACCTATTTTTCGTCTTAGGTTTGACGCGGCCATGGCACGAGCGGGGCTCGAACTCACGACCTCCCGGTTACGAAGCGAACGCTCTAACCATTAGCTACCGTGACCGGTTTTTTTTCTTCAATTTTCCAATATGCCAACATTTCCATGTCGATATCTATACATCAAGCGGTGGCTTGGGGTCAATCAGATAAATTCTTTTTGTCTGAATATAGATTCTATGTATCTTCTTGGTGTCGGTCTTACTAGAAGTCCGTGTGACCTGACATCGCCATTGTCTGAGGACAAAAGTAAAATAAATTCTGCATCTTCAGTGTTCGCAGCTAAGGGTGTAGGTACGACCTCTCCAAAGTCTGTAGGGGACTGTAGCTGCAGATGCCCCCAAATCACCTAGGAGACGTAGCTCGTTTCCACAAAAAATAAAACAAAACAGTATAGCGATCAGTTGCCCAAGGGAACGAAGGATCCGGTCACTATACATAAAAAAGTTGGAGTCTTGGAGGAAATGGATTTTGCTCCATCACACTCCTCATCACGAGTCCGAAGTCTTTTTCCAGAAAAATCATAAAGGGAGAATATCTTCTGTAACGCATAAGAAATCATGAATCATCCAACATTTATTCAATGGAGTTGTCTCGGTTTTAGAGTAAATTTCAATGAACTATCATTCCTCATTCAGAACCATAATCCGCTAGCTATATGTCTACAAGAAACTCATTTGAGAGATACAGATAAGATAAAGATAAAAAATCATACTATGTATAACCATTACGCTCAAGCAGACAGAGCCTCTGGTGGTTTTTCAATAGCAGTCCATAACAACTTCATACACAGCCAAATAAATTTGAATACAAATCTTCAAGCAGTAGCCATTCGTCTTTCCCTTGTTAAAACAATTACTCTTTGTTCTGTTATATTCTTCCAAAGTATTAACTACAGTCTAAGGAACTAAGAAATTTAATACAACAACTTCCAGCCCCATTCTTACTTATCGGCGATTTCAATGCCCATAACCCGCTATGGGGTAGTGATAAAATGACATATAAAGGTAAAAAACTCGAAGATGCAATATCTCACCACAATCTTTCTATTTTAAACGACGGCTCTAAAACGTATCTTTACCCGGCAATGGCTCATATTCTTCAATTTATTAGCATAGTGGATCACTCTTTACTCTTGAATTTTAACTGATATGTACACGATGATTAGTACGGAAGCGATCATTTCCCTATTAATAATCCCGTAAAAAACTGGAAACTTGACAAAGTTCGAAACGCTGTGTCTGCAAAATATCTTCGTTGAAATGTTTGACAACCACCCAGACCCCATTCAAAACTTTACCGAAACTTTACAAGAAATAACAAATAAATGCATACATAAAACCTCGACAAATTCTACTAAAATAAAAAGCCATGGTTTACAGAAGAATGCAATGCAGCAAAAATGCAGAAAGACTATACAATAGATCACCTTCTTCTTTAACTCTGAATAATTTTCGCATATTTCGAGCAAAGGATCGTAGACCCTTCAATATAAGTGAAAGAAAATCCTGGAAAACATTTGTTTCAAGTCTAAATTCGCATACTTCTATAAATAAAGTTCGGAATGCAATAAGGAAAATAAAAGGAAACGGTTCCGGTTAAAATATCAACATCTGAAGATAGGAAATCAAATAATCACAGATAAGAAAGATATATTTAACAATATAGGGAATACTATTTGTAAAAACTTATCAAAAGACAACATGAGCCCACATTTAATCCCAAACAAGAATGCTGAAGAACGGAAAATTTAGACTTTACATCTGAAAACAATGAATGTTACAACGAACCGTTTACTTATGATGAATTGCTAAAATCACTAGAAAAGTCTCATGATACAGCTGTAGGTCCGGACCAGATCCATTATCAAATCATAAAACATCTTCCTCAACCTACCAAAGAATGTCGTCTGCAAATCTTTAACATGATATGGGAAAGTGGTAACTTCCCATCTTCCTGGTCGCAGGCAACAATTATTCCTATTCCAAAACATGGTAAAGATCACTCAGATCCTAATAATTACAGACCAATAGCCTTAACAAGCTGCGTATGTAAAACCATGGAACGGATGATCAACGAACGCTTGGTATGGTTTTTTGAGACTAATAACATTTTAACTGATATACAATGTGGATTCAGGAAAAGTCAAAACACAGCCGGCCAGTTAGTAAGACTTGAAACCAATATTCGAGATGCCGTTGTTAACAAAGAGCATGTCGTCTCTATATTTTTTTTTATTTAGAAAAGGAATATCGAATGGCGAAGTAAACAATGTGTAAATCGTAATCATAAATCCCCAAGACATATACAAGTTCGAGTGTAGGGCAACACGGACCTCCGACAAAGCGAAGGTAGGATCAGGTGCCATGGAGGAGTAAGCATCCTCTGCTGACCGGTCACTTTCGCCGTGAGCCCTTAGTGAAAATTAGGTAAACGGGATTATCCGTAGTCAAAGTTAGTATGAAAAATGACAGTATAACAAAGGGTATGAAACAAATCATTCAACATATGTCCCAGAGACACTATGTAATGCAAACAAGGTCATTATAGCGACCGTAAAATTTGTGACATGATGACTTCAAACGAGATTCGTTATAACCCTGCAACGTCAATTTTTTTTGTCAGCAGTTGACCTCGCTTTAAAAAATTCTAATACGCATGGCATGCTCTCGCGTATCGAATCAACTGGGAGATACACACACCATAAGCAGGCGAAAGTGGTATATTGCTACATAGATATGGAAAGTTGATGATTGCAAAGTTGAAGTCATCACGCTTGTCATATAATATAGTTGTCAGTCTGCCATTAGAGTCAATATTAAGTAAAATATCCAAATATGAAGCAGACACGTCAGATTCTGTAGTGTCCTTTATTTCGAGTTCATAGGGATATATCAAATGGACATAATTATGAAAATTATGATTGTTGATTGATAAGACGTCATCGATATATCTATATGTATGGTTGAGGGACACTGCAAGATTTCTGTTTTTATCCTGTAACAGTTTCTGAACAAATTCCGCTTCATATAAATATAAAAATAAGTCTGCCAATAAAGAAGCACAATTAGTGCCCATGGAAATGCCAATGGATTGTTGGAGGACTTGGTTGCCAAACACTACCTAAATGTTATCTACAAGAAAGCCAAACATACTCTTAATGTCTGCTTCAGAGTACTTGTACTTGAATACGATACCATATGGAAATACGGAATCTTAAAAGATCTTCATAATATAGGTCTTAAAGGCCATTTACCAAACTTTATTCAGAAATTTTTAAGCAATAGGCATTTCAATGTTCGCTTAGGATCTACATTTATCATTTTACATTATTTAGTATAAAAATAAACAGTTTCGCTGAAGTACTTAAAAACGACTTTCATGGAAGTCTGTTTGTCGATGACTTTGTTCTCTGTTATAAATCAAGGAATATGAATTCCATCGAGCGTAAATTACAGTTATGTCTAAACAAAATCAAAAACTGGGCTGATGAAAATGGTTTTAAATTCTTCAGTACTAAAACGGCGTGCATGCATTTCTGTTCTGAAAGGAAACACCACGATGATCCGCAGTTGGAATTAGATGGCACTCCAATTAAAGTTGTAAAGGAGATTAAGTTCTTAGGTGTCTTTTTTGATAATAAACTCTCTTTCATTCCGCACATAGCAATGCTCAGGGAGAAATCTACAAAAGCCCTTGATATAATAAAATTTGTTGCAAACGCAAATTCGGAAGCAGATAAGAATACTCTTCTATATCTGTATCGCTCTCTCACCAGGTCTAAACTAGGCTACGGCTGTATTATATATGGAGCGGCAAGAACATCCTATATTAAAGTCCTTGATGCAATCCACCATTAAGACTTTGATTGTGCAGAGGAGCTTTTCGAACTTCTCCTGTTGATAATTTGCATGTTGAGGCAAACGAACCACCTCTAGATCTACGTAGAATAAAACTTATCTTACAATACATTGTTAAATTAAAAGCTAATACGGACAAGCCTGCATTTAACTGCGTTTTCCATCCACAGTTAGAAGATTTGTCTAAAAAAAAATAAGACGTGTATAAAATCAATTGGTCTCCGAGTCAAAAACATTTACATCATTCTAAATTACCTTTGGACATCATAAAACCCTAATCACCTTCAGAAATACCACCATTGAAATTATTAAAAGCCAAAGTTGACACTTCACTATCTGAATATTCTGAAACAAATCCCGCTATTTTCAAACAAACGTTATCCGAAATAAAGCAATATCGAATGGTGAAGTAAACAATGTGTAAATCGTCATCATAAATCCCCAAGACATATACAAGTTCGAGTGTAGGGCAACGCGGACCTCCGACAAAGCGAAGGTAGGATCAGGTGCCATGGAGGAGTAAGCATCCTCTGCTGACTGGTCACACTCGCCGTGAATCCTTAGTCGAAATTATGAATACAGAATTACCCGTAGTCAAAGTTAGTCGTCTCCAAACACTACGTAAATGTTATCTACAAGAAAGACAAGCCTACTCTTAATGTCTGCTTCAGAGTATTTGTGCGGCCTGTCGGAGTGGTGTCTAACAAAATATGTACCTTGTTGTCCAATCACTAGAAATTTGTATTTTCGAGTGTCATGTTTGTTAAACAAGCAATTATCTATTATCTGAAAAAGTCTAGATTTTAATTGATCGTGAGGAATTGTTGTATAAAGTGTGGAGAGATCATATGTTTTGAATCTGTCAATTTTAGAAAAAATTTGAGACTTTAGATTTTCCAAACGTTCCTAAGAGTTTTTGAGAATCTACATCTGATTGACACCACTTCAGGAATATGTAGTGGAACAGTATCTGTGAAGTGACACTTTAAAAGCTGTTAGCAGTTTAGTTAGTAATAAAGATAAAGGCTTGGTAGAGCACTTTCTGGAACCAGCAATGCATCTTTGTTTGTAAAGATTTATATGTAATTTCGGAATCCAATAAAGGTGTGGTAATTCAAACTGATCCTGATTCTTTGGATTGCCGAAATTATTTAAAACTGAAAGATGATTATGAAGAATTTCATCCTTTGTAAGATTGCTTCGACTATAAGAAGGATACCCAGATGTTGAAGTAAATCCCAGTTCATTTAAAAGACATTTATAATAGTAACTTTTACAAAGACAATATTGTTACTTGCTTTATCCGCTGGGACTATCACAAAGTTTTCATGTAGTCTACGTAACTCATTCGTCACTGCAGCTTTCTTAAAAACAGAAGGATAAATACTGCGCACCCCCCCCCCCCCCCCCCCCCCATCAAATGGTGAATGTCTAAACATTCTACAACTGACGTTTAAACAGATGGTTCAAAAGATCAAAATAAAGTCGCTGCTGCTGCAGTAATCAATAACAACGTCTTCTCGACACAACTCCCAAAAGAAGCGACAAATTATACTGCGGAAGGAAAGGCTATCCAACTTGCGTTAGAATACATTAAAATTTCTAATCACAAATATTTCACTATATTTTCAAACTCCCTATCTTGTATACAGTCTATAAGTAATATGAATATTGATCATCCATATATTTTAGACATTTTAAGCCAGTACTATCTTCTAAATAAACAAAATAAAATAGTTGAATTCTGCTGGATTCCTAGTCATATTGGTATCCATGGTAACAACAAAGCAGACAAAGAATGCACTATAAAATGATTTTGTATATTTTGAAATTCCTTACACAGATTTAAAATATATCATAAAACTATATGTAAATGATCTTTGGCAAATATACTGGGATTTCTGTGACAGAAGTAAACTTTACTCTATTCAAAACAAAGTAAACAAATCGTGCAACATCGTAATGAAACGCCAGGACATCATTTCAAGAATACGCATCGGACATTCAAAATTGACACATTCTTATTTATTACACAGAGAACTTCAACCTCAATGTATAACTTGTGAATGTCCATTAACTATACAACACGTTCTTTTGGAATGTAGTGATTTTACACCCACACGAAATAGACTTTTTAATGATGTGCAATCAATGTATAAACTTTTTACAAATATTGACGACAATCGTATTATAAAATATTTACAAGAATGCGACATTTACAGAAAAATTTGAGCCTTTACAATATATGTATGTACAATATGTATTTTTTACCTGTTTACGTATTTTTAACTTTTAAGTCCGTCGGATGGGACGTTAAAGGGTGCCCTGTGTCAAGGCTTACAACCCCCTTGGCACGTAAAAGATCGTTTCCTTGATTTTCGAAAAAAAGTAGGCTCAATGGGAGCCTTCAGAGAAACTTCAACTTTCAAACCCAACCATATTTCTGTTGCTTAACCGCCGTAAAATGGCTGAAATATTGCCACGTCTGCGTAAAACCCCAATCAATCAATACTATGACTGAAGATATAAGCAGCTCGGCATGACCAGGCCATTGATGAAGTCGGGCCAAACTTGCCCTTTTGTTTAGCAGAAGTCGGGGCCAAAGTGGATTGTTGGTCATCTGACACTATAAACCCCTGTGTCTGCAAACCTCAGCCACCAGGATCCCTTTTCCCGTCACTTCGGGCTGCAACCCACGGCAAACTGGTTAACCCCCCCCCCCCCTCTTGTCGCCTCTTACGACAGGGAAGGGGGTTGCCGAGGACGTATTCGTTTCACACACGGGGGACGTAATGATGGCGTTATGTCTTGATTCACTTTCAAGCATTAAATGTAGACAGTAGAAAACAAACATTGAATCATGATTCTATACATAATTTTCACATACAAACCATTTATCCACAAGGTATCAGGATATTTTATGAGTAAATGTCTACGTTATTAGTATTGTGGAAGTGATGCATGATGCAATTCCCTGACGATTTCTGTTTTACAAGTCATTAAACACACCAAATAGACCAGTATAAACAAACCAAATAGACCATTATTCCATGTATTCATATTCTGCAATTAATACAATGGCATAGCGACTAATGTTTACTATGGGCAACTTTATTTTTCTGTAAGCAGTCAGGCAGTTAAATTAGAAAACTATAATTATTCATATATTGCTTAACATTTAACGAATCCTGCATCTAAAACAGAATTCATTTTTATTTCTACGGATGACAACAACAGTGACAGAAATAACTAGATGTATTGGATACATGACATATAATAACAAAATTAATAAAAATACTCTATAACATAATCTACTTATTCTGACGCCACCAGATAACTGAAAAATTGTTGAGTGTGGCGGAAAACAACAAACAATCAATCAACTTATTCTGACGTAACACTTGGGTTTAGAATCCCTTTCATCTTAAGTTAGAATTTCATAATTCAAATATCATGACCAACATAGACCATAAAATGCAATTGCAGAAAACGCAATTTAAATGACTATGGATGAACATGTTTTCTTGTATCTGCGCCGACGTTCAAATGAAATAATGAGAGTATTTGTTTTAACCGCTCTGACGGGACTACTACCCCAGCAAAAACACACTCAAATTTAAGTATATTTGATAAACTGCAAAGTCCATGAGGTCATCCGTATACCATGGTGAATCAATGATGGTGACTTAGGGTAAAAAATGACTTATTGCCTGTAAATGACTCTTCTATCTCGCGCATCTGTTTCCTTGACCCTTTGATCATAAAATCGATAGGGACCAACCCTCGTCACGAAGAATTCGTGTATTAAGTATGGTGACTCCTTGTGTGAATAGAAATCACTTAGAGGCTATAAACTACTTTCATATATCAGTGATCCTGTGGGGATCCGGGTTAGAATAAGTCATCAGTACCTCTTCCTTGTCGCAAGGGGTCACTAAATGGAGGGGGGCGGAAACCGAGGTCGCGTGGCACGGTAAAGATCCCTCCCTGTTCAACGGCCGTAAGCACCTAACATAGGCCTACATTTTACAGTCCTTTACCGGAAATAGTGATGTGTCCATATGAGTGAAAAATTTTCCAGCGGGAAGATAAACAATATACAATTAACCAAAGTGTATGGATCTATCTTTAAAAAGGACAAAATCAATGAGTGTCGGTTTCCTTTGAACTTCAAAATCATTTGAGATGAGCCTTGTAAAATGTACTCACCATTAGCGTAAGTAAATTCAATTCAGTTTCTGTAAACAAATCACAGACGCTCGACGTTTTAAACATCTGTAATATAAAAAAAATCATCCTCTTGTAAACAAACTATTCACAAGGTATATCACATCGCCATCTTGGTTTTCTTTTTTTACCAGCTGCATCGCTTGCAGTTTTTTGGCAAAACGTTTGATATTATAATATTACAATTAGACCCCTACCATTTAGATGCAACACTGTCAAAGTCTTGCCTCTCGTATCGTGATGGTGAACTGGAAAGTCCATTTATCGGCTATAATCAACCATCAATCATCGTCTACTACTTCTCAAATGCGAAAAATTGGTAAAAGGGGTCGGAAGTTGACATGATTATAGAAATGAGAATACCCTATCTGATGTACCCTCTGACGTTTGTGCGGGGAAAATGGGGTGGAACTGAATGCAGGGTATAGTGTGCAGCCCTTCAAACAATGAAATTCGGGCACAATTATGTGGTTTGGGGCAGAGTGGCACGGGAAGTTTAGTAAATCTTTCACAATGTCAAAACGACATTGGAAATCCCCCCTTTGCTTCGACTCCCACAAACTAAGCTTTGAAGGTTTGTCACCCATTTTGATAACACTGAAAATTTACAAATGGATGTATAAATGTTACAGTGAACGTTTGAGAGTCTGTCCACGTATACACACGCGCGCGTGTGTGAATATTCGATTGCACTTTTCTTACGTATGACATTTACATGTACTTTCAACTAATTTTGATACAACGAATGCATGGATAACTGATAAGTGAAGTTATCACGTTCAACATTATTGAAAAGAATCAAATAAAGTATAGACCAATAGAACAGTGTTCAAGATCCGTTATATCGCAATCTATATGATCTAGAACATATTTAAGTTTGCTGCTAATCATAATATTTACAATTTTTAATTTTATCGACCAATGAAAAAAGGCCTATCCGGAAAATATGTCAACTTCCGTCCCCCTTTTACCAATTTTTCGCATTTTATAGGCAGTAAACGATGTTTGATTGATTGACTGATTATTTATTGCTTTCGCCACACTTAACAATTTTTCAGTTATCTGGTGGCGTCCAGTTTTTGTTGGTGGAGTAGAGAACCCAGATACAATGCACCTGGGAAAAGACCACCGACCTTCCGCAAGTAAACTGGCAAACTTGCTCACATAACGCCGCGGCCGAGATTCGAACACGCGCCGACAGAGGTGAGAGGCCTTGTGATTTTGAGCCCGATGCTCTAACCACTCGGCCACGGAGGCCTCCTTAAACGATGTTTGACGGTTAATTATAGCAGATAAATGATTTCCAGTTCACTATAACGATGCGTGAAGTAAGATCGTGACAGAGTTGCCTCTAAACAAACGGTAGGAGTCTAATTATTTTATGTCAAACTTTTCGCCGAACAAGCGATTCAGCCGGTAAAAATGAAAACCAAGATGGCGGCGTAATATACCTTGTAAATAATTTGTTTACAGGAAGAAAATTTTTTGTTTAATTATATACTTAAAACGTCGAGCGCCAGTGAAACAAGTAATAACTTTTAAACGAACGGACAGATTCGACCTATGGATCCCCCCTAATTAGTGAAGTTTTAAATGAATGATTGGTTGTTTTACGTGCCGTCGAGAATTTTTACACTCATATTGAGACGTCACCAGATGTAGATGAAGTACAACAAATTTAGGCCTATGCTTAGCGCTCAGGGCCGCAGCAGTGAGGGTTCTTTAACGTATCAACATCTACCGTGACACGGGTCCTCCGTTTTTAAGGTCATATCCGGAAGACCCGTGATTCTCACTTCTAAATGCCGAGCGTTTGGCGAAGGAGCAATCGCTACCTATTTTTATGTCTTAGGTTTGACACGGCCATGGCACGAGCGGGGCTAGAACTTACGACCTCGCGGTTACGAAGCGAACGCTCTAACCACTGAGCTACCGCGACTTGAAATGAAACAGTCACTTTCATATTACACTTTTATATACATATCCAGTTTACTTGATCTTTGGAATACAAAAAACAATAGAGGTCATTGCCAAGCCACAGGAAGTGTGTGTCTTAAATTTCATTATATACTTCAGGTAAACAGGAAAACTCCTAAAAGTGTATTCCATTGTCGTTTTCCTGCTGACGTTTGAAAGTTTCATTTCAAAATCATAAGAGATGACCCTTGTCCCATGATACAAGTCAAATCAATTCACTTTCAGCAAATAACTACAATAATAGCTTTTAAAAACTTATTAATCGGACAGTACGATAGGTAGACAGACAAGGTGATTCCCATATACCCCTCAAAGCCTCCTGAACGTGCGTTACAACCTGGTCTTTGTTTTCTCCTTGTTACCTATCGTGAAAATCTTCTGCAAAATTGAATTTATTTCAATTAACAATCCCATCATTGGTTCTATTCACACTGTTAATTAGACTGTTCAATACAAACGACAGATGAATTTGTACTCTGCGCTTCCTGACGAAGTCTCCTGAAGGCGCGTGGCCGTGTCTGTACGGAGATAGTAACCAGAGCTTGAAGGTTCGTTGTTGTCCCAGCGAAAGTAGGTCATCACCCGTCCACTGTCATCGACAAAGTTGGAGCCTGACCGTCTGCCTTGTAGGTAGATGGGTCCAGTATCATATGTGTCTGTTTATAAATAATTATACTCAGTTTAAAACACATCATTATCTTTGTGCTCTCAATTTTGTTTTTAAAAACATTAAATACATTTTAGAAATGACATTAATAGAAAACTACTCCCGAAATTGTACGGTTTGGCAGTTATTTTCCATTGACGTGATGGACTAAAAGCGAATTCAGGTTTTAAACGATCGGTTGTATATATGCAACAATTGATAATCCCATTGGAATAAGTCGAATGCGATCCATTGGTTCAGAATTATCAATGAAGCAATACAACAATCATTCATTTTACCTATGATGTGTTTAGCAAAATTATAAGCGTAATCCGAATCAATCAACAACAGGTGGCTGTTCCCATGTTCCGCTGGGCACTTTGCCGTGGAACCCGCTCCGTCCAATGGAACAGTATGGAGACGATAACATATACCATACGACACATCCCATACATAACCCAGCAAGTTGCAAGACTCTGTAATAGAAAACACTGCATTTCAGAGCTGTTTCTTAATTTTGTGAACTGTTCACAGAATGTGAGCAAACTACTATAGACCAATCGGAACTCTTGTTCTTCCACTCCGCCAGTAAACTAACCATAATGGAACCCATATGTATTCAGATATGTCGATTTCGAAATTGAACAAACAGACATGTTGGGATATATTTGATTTCTTACTGAAGATACGTGTAGTTTCGTTGTATAAAGCACATGTTTTCATGACCGCAGCCATTATTGAATAAAGCACATTTGCAATTTTAAGCTAAGCGTGCATTCTATTGGTCAACGAATTACATTATTCTCAACATACGCATATTTAGGAGAAACGAGAAATTTTATTGCAGCGAGCCACAGGTGAAAGGAGAAGAGCGCTCATTTCAGCCGTGGCTTGAGACGATGCATGCGTTTCTGCGGGACAGATGTCTCCTACCGCGGATGTGTTCTAATAAAGAAAAATTAAGTTTTTTTAAATCTTTATTTATTTTGTATTACAAAGTACTATATATTATTTTATTTTTGGCCAGGAAAAATAAACCAAGGTATGGTTTGGTATGTAAA